>VXAZ01002106.1:783900-804065 GCA_013399875.1 Gymnorhina tibicen | reverse complement strand
CGCCCCACGTGCCGCACGGCGGCCAATGCCCCGCGCCGCTTCCTGCCCGCCCGCCGTCGGGCAGCTCGGTTGTCACGGCAACAGAGCGCGGCCCCGGCGCGGTCCGGTCCCGCCCAGGAGCGCGGTCCCCGCTGCCCGGGGACACCCCGTCCCCTGCGCTGCAGACGGCGCCGCTGGGTTTATGGGTTCGCGCAAACGGCGTCGTCCCTTCGCCCCTAACCCTCCCCGCCGAGTGCTTTGGCAGTCAGGCCCCCGCCCCGGGGAGGGGAGCGCCCCTCGCTCACTCACCCGGCTCCGACGGGGGCTGGCGCGGGCCCCCACCCGCGCCCTTCCCGCGGTGCCGCCAGCCGCTGGCCGCCCTTCCCTCTCGCTCCGCACGCGTGTCCTCCCCCGCTGGCCCTCCGTGTGCCCACGGGACGCCGAGCCCGTGACCGCCGGGGCTTAAATGCACGCGTGTATCGGCGGGCGCAGAGCGGCGATTCCAGGTGTGAAGTGCCCGCTGATGGGGATGCTGAGCCCCCGCCCGCCCACACCCGCTCACACCGGGCTGCGGGGCGGGGAGAGGCTCTCGCCGCGTCCCTGCCCCGGGGCAGCGCTGCCCCGCGCCCGCCCTGCCCGGCAGCGCCGTGCTGGGCGCTCGCTTCACGCCGATAACTACATTGTGCGGAGGAACAATGGAGTCAGCTGGGCTGCGGTTACACAACCGCCTTAATCCAGCAGAAATTCAGGTTTCCCTGAAAGGGACGGGCCGGCACCATCCCTCACGTCAGGCCTGTCTGGCAAAGCAGGTCAGAACCGGGGCTGCCGAGTGCGGACCCCCTCCCCCGCCCGTGCTCTGAGCCCTCTCCCGCCCCGTCGCTGTAGACGCACCGCTAATGCACCGCGGAAAACGGGGGAACAAACTGCCCTGGTGATAGGGATCCCACTTTCACCAGGGGCACAGATCTAGGCCGGCTAAAGTGGCCTCTAGACAGCAGAAAGAACTGCCTGAAAGGGGAAGCTGTACTGCAGAAGAGCTGGAGTGTCACCGTACAGCTCTCCTGGAGACTGCACCACCAGGGCAAACCCCATGGACAGCTCTGTTACTCGGGTTTGGACTCGGTCAGAAAGACAGATGAGACAATGCAGTGCTTCCTGTGCTTTAATACGGTCCCATAGCTGGGATGTACACCACCACATCTCCAGTCCTCACACTGGTAATTCCCTGTGATTGTTTACACACATTCCCGTCACATAGCCTGAGCCCTATGGGAGGCACTCACTCCCTACAACAGGGTGACTTACACATACACAAATCTTCTGACCCCTATGCATGGCCTAGCCAATTCCCCATTCTTCCTAGTGTGCCGGGATCCCTGCAGCTGTGTGTACATCTGGGTTCTGCACAGCCACTCTCTCCTCACAGCTAGCTGAGCAGCCGCTGAAGGCATTGCAAAAAATGTAAAATTCCAGAACAACTCAGTCCTGCGCTGTTTGGCTCGTATGAACTGCACCTATTTCCCTCTCTCATTTATCAGCTGTGTATCATTACACTGGGAGGGTGCTTCACAGAATAAACTGTGCAGTAAACACCTCTCAGTTCGGTCACGGACAGGTGGGAGGTGCGGTGCTTTGATTTGACACTCGTGAGTACATGAGTGTCACTTCTGTTGCTGTGTGACTGCTCTGGACGTGCTTGGTAATTACAGATCGCAGAGCTCTCTGCCGGATGCAATGTAATTGCAAATGTGGCAATCCAGAATTATAAAAGGAAGAATTTGACTGAGCAATAAATACTGTGGGTGCATGTATATGAAGTTCAGCGTGACTACAGTGGGCATGATTCAGCCACCTGTCAGATCCTCCTAGTCATCCTAATGAAAAGTCACATCCTTTAGGACACTAATTGTCGCTGCAGGACACTGCAAATTAGTTTGTACCTTGTTCTAATATTGGTTTTACAGCCAAAACCAAATCTGCCTTTCTACTATTTAATTACAATCATAGCTACTTAACCATTAAGCTTCACATAGTATTTTTTAATGGTTTTAAAAGTTTCAATTTCACTTTGGCTCTTTTTATAAAACAGCTCGTCAGACACAAATAGACCCCACTTCCAGGAAAATGCTCTCTCAAAGTACTTTTTCCATTTTCTTAATTAATGAGCCAACTAGCTTCCCATTACCTCGTAGTTCTTAGGAGTTCAAGCCAATGGGAAGTTAGGTGCCAGCCTGAAAACCACTTTTCATTTAAAAAGTTTTAGGGCACATGACGAGAGAAAGCCACATCTGGCGTGCAGTCCTACTCTATGTGACCATGCAGGAGGCTTCAGGTTCAGCTTCCCCTCTTGAGTCAGTGCATTCCTGGACCCTGAGAGCCCTGGGTATGTCTGAGATACATCCTTCAGGAACTGCTTCACTTCAGATGAAGAAGGACTGCTTCCCTTTTGACCACATAGATACATAATTGATCTGAAAAAAAGCAGAAGCCAAAATTTATAATGATCTGAGAGATCTAATTATACAATATTCCATGTATAATAATAAAAGCAAAAAAACTATAAACATCCCAAACAAATTTGTGGACTTAGTTTGGATAAAACATCTAAAAATGTCCTTGAACTCATAATTTTCCTCCGAGTCACAAAAAAATTATAAGCACTGCATGAATACACAGAGGAAATATGGGATAAGGGGCTTCAACCACGGGAATTCGCTTACACACACTTGGAAATCTTATGAGAGCAATGACAGTACTGAAATGCATTTCTGACCTCAGAACATTCTGACCTTAGCACCAACTTAAAACATCTGAAAAGCACATGGCTGCATTACACATCACACAAAAGCAGGATTAGCTTAGAAACACAAACAGAACTTTAACTGCCCTCCCACTGCCGAGTCCAGACCAACACAGACTTCTGGGAGCACAAGCAGGGCCCAAACCAGGTTTCTTATCCCATTCTGTGCCATGGTTGATTAACCTCGCTGTCTAAAGCGGTGAGCGCTGAGGCTGCAGCATCCGTGCGGACAAAGTGGCTCTGGCACGCACACTGCGTGAGCTTTGGTGGAAACCGTGACAGGGCCACCCTGTCTCCTTCTCCTGAAACGTGCCAGACCTTCCTTTCTCCTGCCAGCAGTAACCACGTGGGACACTTGTCTCAAACTGGCCACTGGATTTTAAAATGTCCTCACCTGGGGCAGCAGGACGCAGCGGTGTCTCATGAGTCTTGTTCATGTAGAAATTAGGTTTAAAAAGGAACCAAAAAATCCAAGGTAAATGTATGGCTGTGTTTTCTTCAGCATTGTAGGCTTTTGGCACAGTCCCTGCAACCTGAAACACCTAAAAGTGTATTTTAGGTTCTGTCCCAAGTGTCCTTTCAGCTTTAGCTGTCAAAGAAGTGATGTCTGATGCATCCGATCAGGATTCCTGCGACTCCTGGAGACAATTACTGCCTGTTAAGTGATGTGGCACAACTTCTTTTGACATGGCTGCCACCTCTGTGTTATAATGCCACCACACTTGGGAGAATATTACTGCAAAAGGATGAAGACAATCAGAAATAGACTGGAAGGTACAGTATGCAATGGAACAAATTTGAAGTGTGCTATAAAAAACCTATGAAGAATCAACTATCATATAATTGTCACCAGTAGTAACCACTTTGCAAAGAAAGGAGTTATGTGCTTATAGGAATTTATTAGTTCACAACAACTAATAGATTCCTACAAGCTGTTACTGAAACTGAATTATAAACCCTTATCTTACACAGGTAAGTGGATCTAGTTGAATGGAAAAGAGTTTGTCATTATTCTTTCTGAAGATGCCTGTAGGCCCAATAACAAGGATGCCTGGGGAATTGTCTTCTCTGTGTCACGCTGTTAGTTTCAGCCTCCAGCACTTATGAGTAAATATTTTAGCCCCACTGGTCTTGATTTAACAGCTTGATTTAAGTTTTTGAATAGCATCAACCCAATAAGATTTAAAAATAGATTAGAAACACCCAAACTGCATTTCCCATCCTTACAACTTTCAAGTAACCTGGCTCATTATGTCGTGCAGAGATACATGAGTGTCATCAGGCAGTGCTTTCAGAGCTCCTCATCTTGCTTTGTTCCACACTGCTGTGGGAGGCAGGAAGACCTTGCTGGTGGATGCTGCAGAGGAGGTTTTGTTCTGTATTCATCCCCAGCCCATGCACAAGTTCCTCCACAAAGCTACTCCCCAGCATCCGTTTGAACAACCCTCAGGCCTCTGTTATGTTTGTGGCTTGCCTCAGGATCAAAGGGAGGGAAGTGCATTTTTATAATCTTTTTGAGTCCCCAGACACACTCATGCAATAATGCCTGTCTGGATGGAATATGCTCATGTTCTAGAGCACTATGTGATGGGTGCTCTGTGCACTGGGTACAGGCTGATACAGTTATACTTTGGGCTGGGAAATTCAAACCTTCAACCCAGGATGTCCAGTACGCCTGTAACAATACCAGGCATTTAAATAAAACAGCCTGATTTTCAAAGGAAAACTCGCCTCCAGCTCAAATTGACTTCAGCAGAATTTGTCACTCCTGCAGTGTTTTTAAAAACCAGTCCATCTCTACTCAGGTTCCTAATTACAGAATTAGGCACCTAATTTTAGATACTTATTTTTGAAACTGTTGACCTATGGGCCTGATTCTCATCTTGTTACATCAGCGCTCCCTGGTGCAAATGCATCAATTAAGACAATAAGTTACTTCTCCAGGAAGCCTGTCCCGTGTCTGGAAAATCAGGATCTGTGATAGAGCAGGAACAGCAACATTTTAGTTTTCTTTCTTAGAAATACACAAATTGTGGTCATAGTGTTAAATACTTTGAGGAGAGTAACAAACGTAGAAAGTGTAAACCAGCAGGTGCTCTACTGTTAGACTCCGTTGTTTTCTAACTCACAGGGATTTTTCTTTCCCTGCAGTCCCTACCAAAATCCTCCATTGCTTAATTTCACTACTAATTGTCCCTTTCAAAGCAAAAACATTTTGCTATTATCATGTTCTTACCTGCTAAATTCACTTTTTGAAATCAGGAAAATGACATCTTGGGTGTTTTGTTTTCCTCTGTGTGTTCTCTCGAATTCCTGTATTTTCCAAGTAGTACTTTCTCACCGGGGACACAGCCAAGACTAGATTGAGGAGGAACTAGGAGAACAATAGAGAAGTAGTTGCACTCCTCTCAAAAGGAAAGCTTATTCTCCCCACCAGAAATGATTTCCTGGACTCAACACTTTGCTACCAAACCTTGTTTACATAGAGAAGATTCCTTTTGTTGGAAACAACCTGCTCCGTGTCCTGTGCTGCTCTTCAAGTTTCCCGTGTCACATGGGATGCCCTGTGCCTTCTTTACTCTGCTGGCAGCAGCAGCAGGAGCCTAGCACCTGTCAGGAAGGAATCTCTTCTTCTGCCAGTCTTCCAGAGGCTGAGGTCTAGCAGTCAGTCAGGCTTTCTTGCCAACAGAAACCGAGCCCTTCCTGCACGTCTGTAATTCACCTTGGGAAAAGTAACTTGCATAATCTCTTCTCTATTTGGAGCAACTCCTAAACTGATATTTCATAAACTTTGCATGCTTCTTTAGTAGCTGATCTGTGATGTGTAATTAGATGCCAACTCCAAGTGAGAACAGTGCAGTCTCATCTGGGGTGGTGACTAGTAGCAATGGAAATGTAGCAATAGGATGGTAAAAACAAAGAAAGGTTCTGCTTTACAAAAATACTAACTAATGACCCGTTCTTTTTAAGTGACAATCTCAGCATACACCTACTCAGTAAGATCATTAAGTTTAATTGCATCAGCACTTGACTAATCAGGCAATAATGCACTGAAAAGTAAATGATTGACTTGTGAATAGTTCATCAATCTCTGAAAGAGGGGAAAATTATTCTCTTTTACATAGATCTTTTCTGTGGCTGTAATATTCATTCTAGACTGAAAGAAGGTTTTTGAAATACTCTTTCAATGTTTTTCCGAGGGGGCTGTGCAAGTTCACTGATGAATGCTAATGTTACACAATGTTTACCCAGGACTAAGCTTGATGGAAATATTAATCAGAAAATATATAGGTTTCCATACTAAAGTTGAAGTTTTTGTAGCAGGCCCTGACCAGAAGCTGCTGATGTACGTTTGCCAAGAGAAACAGCAAGATATTGCCAGCAGTGGGTTTGGGGAAAAGGGAAGCACAAGAACTGTTTTCAGCCTGGGTCATCTCTCTCCTCTCGTCGCTCTGTTTACTTTTGAGCGGGTACATCCAGGAGCTGTGCCCCAATTACTCAATGCAGTGATCTGTCAGGAATCCAGGCACCCTATTTGCATTATTTTCATTAATTTCAGTGGAAAGTGAGTGCATAACACTTGGAAGGAGGTGACTGGAGTTTTGCAATGCTGTTTTCCTATTGTTAATGGGTTGATCTATCTTGCAATAGTTTCCAATGCAGTCGTGTTGAAGTAATTGCACCAAATTAATTGCTGGTGTAACTCCATCTGGTAGGAGTTCACAAAGTTCAGCTTCTCGTGCCTCTGCCAGCCCTGTTTACTTTCCCTCTCCTGCTGCAGCAGCTGGGTCATGGCTTTGCACTGCCCCAGTTTGGTGGCACATCCCAACCAGCTTCTGCCCCTCAGGCAGCTCCCTCCTTTGCAGGGGGACCCAGGGTCACAGCCTTTGCCCTCACACGCTTCCCCTGCTGCCAGAGCTCGTGCCACAAGCACTGCTTACCGAGTTCCTCTCCACGGCTCTCCGCAGGGCTGCCATCCCAGCCAGCCTGTCAGGAAGGCCTTTGGACTCACCATTTTCAGGCAGCGCTCATCCTCTGCCACGTTAGCGCCCATCTTCAGGGGAGGCCAGCAGCGAGGCAGAGCCAGCATCCCTCCAAAGGGCCGGCTTGCCTACATTCACCCCGCAGCAGAGCCGTGCCGGCGGGGACAGAAGCAGCGCGGTGAGCGCGAGCACAACACGCTGAGAGATCGCTGCAGCTGCACTGCCCCGTGCTGGAGTCACACACAGCTTTCCACGGGCACCGCAAATGAAAAGGATAATTCATTTATGCAGAGAGGCAATTACCTTGCTGGAACAACGAGTCCAACCTATAGTTCCACCCAAGCTAAATTAAGGCCACAACTCCTACCAGACTTACGAGAGTAGGGCAGGAAAGTAGCACGTTGTTAAACACAAGGCAATATTTAATGTAACCCCATGCCAGGTTTACAAGAGAAGTCGTGTATCATTTACTGAAGCAGTCAGTGAGTTGGGGCTTATTAGGTAAATGTCAGAGCTATGGAAAACTGCCACGGCCTTGTTCTTAAAAATTTAATCACATAGTTATTAGCCATAGTCCATCTAATATATTCATGGCCATTTAGTGGCCTGTACTACATGTTGATAGTAAAGACTGAGTGGAAATGGCACTGAACAGAATGTGTTGCACATAGCATCAGGACTGATCTTTTTCAATACAGAAATGTGAAATATACCCAGGTTTGGGTTTAACTGGTTTCAAATTTTTGTGGGTTTTTATTCCTTCATCTTGTTAACATAAAAGCATTCCCTAAAACTCCACTCGTGAGCTGCTGTCCTGCAATCCTGTGACTAGTGAGGAATACTGTGGCTCACCTCACTTGTTGGCAAGGTCAGTTATGTCAGTCCTGGGCCCAGCTCCACTCCCTCCGTACACACAAAGCCTCTGTCTCCCACCCCAAGCATACTGTTTGTAAGCTTTACTGTACCTAAAGCAGGACAATTGCTCTTTTCAGGAGTTTGACATCCTCAAAATGAGAGCATAATAGCAACTACAGCAAAAAAATGATCATTAAAGCTGAATACTGAAAGTCCTGATTGTGCTTCACTGGGTGAAAATAAATATATGTATGTATATAAATCTCCGTGCCTGCCAGATGTCATCAATAGTGAAATCCTTGGCCATACACAAAGGTCAACTCCCCCTTTACACAGAAGCAACTAGAATTTCAACTCAGGCTGTGCTGGGTAGAACTTTCTCTCCTACTTTCACACCAGGTCAATTATAATTTTAATCCTTACAGTTGATTTATTCCCCTGTTGCATAACATTATTCGAAGGGGAAGGAAACCTTACATTATTCAAGGATCTCAAAGGCAATAAAGTACGGTATGTATACTAAAATAATAAATAAAATTGCAGAAAGTTACTAAATTGCTCACCTTTGGATGTCAATTAGAACTTGAAAACGAGAGAGATCAGCGTACACATTTATAGCAAAGTCAGTACTTCCTCAATTAGGCTGGGTATTTTCTTCAAACTAGCAATACAGTTGGAATATTGTAGCTGTATCTGTGCTCATATTGCTTTTGGCTCCTTCTGAATTTCTTGGTTAGTTTATTTCCCCTTTAAGTTGTTTGACTGAGTTCCTTTCTTTACACAAAACATGAGCAGCTTCACTGTCGGAAAGCACAGAGCCCAATTGTTCTCACACCAGCGCAAATCAGCAGTGACGCCACCAGTCTATAGAATTACATCAACGTAAAGATGACGTCAGAGAGAGTAATCAAAGCCCTTGTTTCAAAGTTAATTTAACTGGTTTTGTTTAAAAAAGGAAAGATGAATACAGAGCACATGTGTTCTCTTTCTCAGCCGAAATGTCAAAGAATCACTGCAGTTTTGGCATCTGATCTGTGTGGGATTTGCACACACGGATCACATTTCAAAAGCAGGGCCCTTGTCACAACTCACCATGCTAAGGGTCCGTTTCCTTGATCCAGTTTTAAGGAAGGGGAGGGTTTTGCTCCTCTTCTTTTGCTACTGAGACTGCTTTTTCCACTGTCCAGAGCCAGTAGCCAACTGCCACCAGCTGTCAGCCACAGAGCTCCAGCAAGGAATACGTGGTCCATTTAAAGTCATTGCCCAGCTTTCATTCACCAACTCACTCTGCACATTTACTGCTTCAGATTTTTCCTTGCCTGGAAGGAACATCGTAAGACTTGTAATATTTTCCGCTCTTTACATAAATAGATATATTGCTTATGAAAAGGGGATTCTGGTTTGCCTTAGGAAGCTGCTATAGATCACAGCATTCTTAGGACTGTTCTAATTTACAGCACGTACCTTTCTGCCATAAATCACGTGAAGTTGCTTTTCTCCGCGTCCCCTACGTCTCTGGTCACTGTAGCAATGAATCTTTATCGCTGTTTTGCTATCAGCCTTCTGGATTCACCTCCCTTACGCTTCAAAATCTGGAAGCCAGGTCCTCATTGCAATGGAGCAGGTGGCAGCCGTCCTCGCCAAAGCGCGTTCGGCCGGGCACGGCAGAGGCAGGCGGCAGCTCGGGCACAGAGGGTGCAGCCAGGGAACCCAGCGCTGCCCCCAGCACTGCCCCCCAGCACTGCCCCCAGCGCTGCCCCCAGCGCTGCCCCCCAGCACTGCCCACGCCACCCCGAGTCCGAGCTCTGACCGGGAGCGCTGGGCTCAGCCTCACCCGTGGGATCTCCCCGCGGATAACGCGCTCCTCCGGCTGCACACGGGCACCCACGGGCTTTCCCTGGCAGCAGCTCCAGGTGGTTGGATAACACTGTCTCCACAGTGCTCGCAGGGCATTAGCAGGGATTAAGCCTGAGCTCATGGCATGGGTCGGAGCCACACGATCTGATTGACATTACCTTGTCCCTCCACAGCTCTGGTTTGAAACTTCTGACACAGTGATTTAGAAACGACATCCAAATTGAGGGGTTGTCCTTTTTTGCGTCATTACTCAAACAACAAAAGTACTCGGGGTGCTGATCAGTTCTTAACATTCTTATCTAGCAAAGCAGTAGCCTGATATTTATTTATAAAGTAAAGCACTTGAGCTGCCACAGCATGAGAAGAAGCTACAGCATATGTTGAAGAGAACACCCAGAGATTTCCTCACACTTCCCCAGGGTGAGGGAGGATATATTTTCAGGGGAAAACACAGTAAATTACAGATGAGAAGAAGCTGCTGAATCCAGACACTAGAGCAAGACTTGATGCCCTATGTTTTAACTCTTATATTTTTCAAATCCTGTACTGTTTAGTATGTAACTCTGAAATTTCATACCTACTGTTAGCTACTGTTCTCTCATGCTGGTGAGACATAACAAACCCTCTCTGGGCCTGAACTCAAGGACACCTTGTTGTCCCAGGCCCCAAAATATGTAAACAAAGCCTTGAGAGGAGGAGCAAACTTGGGGTAATTACATCACTATCTGAAATTATAATTGGAGAATTAACCCTGATATGCAAATGGACCAAACTTATAAAAGCGTGAAGAACCCGTGACCCAGCGTCCGTCTTGGGTGGAGCCTTCGGAGGCCTTTGATTGCCCAGGTGGACCCTTCGGAGGCCTTTGACTGCCCAGGATGTACCTTTGAGAGCCCTTCACATAAATACCTCCTTTTATTCTCTTAACCTTGTCTAGCCTCTGTTTTCAGGTAGCCACTTCAAGACATCAGACTGAGGTGGTCCCACTGGCCCCCCAAATTCTTACCCACAGCTGCTAGGAATTGCCAGTGCAGCACTGCCCCCAGAACTGTGGAGCTGGAGAATCTCGGGAAGGCAGGCGAGCATTTCTTCTCTCTTTCGGTGGAAGCCAGACGGCATTTCATCCTTCTCGGGCATCTGTGCGGAGCTCCGGGGCCGCGTGCTGTGCCAGCCACCACAGCTCCTGTCCCTGCCGAAACGGAGGGGAGCGTGACCGAGCATCTGCCGGGCACACGCAGAAGCTACAGCTCCGAAAGCTCCTGGGGGATGCGCACACGGCCAAACGTGGCCTGGCTGTGAACTCCCTCCACCGCTGGCTCCATCCCCAGCCGGATGGGACACTCCTGTCCCGGGGACGCTCCTGTCCTGGGTGGCACTCCTGTCCCGGGTGGCACTCCTGTCCCGGGTGGCACTCCTGTCCCGGGTGCACCCTCCCCTGTGCCCAGCACAGCCCGGGCGGCACACACCGCGTCAGCACCTTAGGCTTTCGTGCCAGAGAACTCCAAGGAGGCTGAACTCCCAGAGGAGACCTCTGCCAGGTGTGGGACACTGGCTGCTTTATGCACAGGGGCGAGAAAGGCAGTGTTTACCTACTGAAATAGCTGGCGTTTAATTATTCATTTTTCATGGCACGTAGAGTCTCTGTTGAGTAATGAAACTCCATTGTGTGCCAAGTGCAGCAGACATAGAAGAGGAAGTATTATTTCCACGAAGAGGCTGTATCCTGGAAAGGCAGGGCACAAACGCATTAACAGAGAAAGGAGTTGCCAACGGTCATATTTTAAAACATTAAACAAACAAACAAACAAAAATCACTCATTCATTAATTGCTATTATTTCTTTTTCATGTAGTTTAGAGATTTTTTTAAACTAATTTTCATTGTAATAATTTTATTAATTAAATAAACAGTAAACATAATGCCAAAGGAGTAGCTATGATTTTTGATGTTTACTATGTGGCAGTCTAAGTATTGTCATTGAAAGAAGACAAAAATAGGAAAAAACCTTAAGTTTAGTCCGAATACAACATTCAGAACTATAGGCAGGAAATGAGGATTCACAGCAACTACCTGTGAAGAGCTTCATATTTTCAATCATTTGCATTTTATCTGGGAGATAGTTTGAAGCAGCACTGTCTCACTCACTGTATCTGTTTTTGCAGCCATTACAGTATACTCGTGTTTCAATGCAGGAAAAGACAGAGGTTAAAAATACCAAAAATACCTGTGTTAGCTGTACTGAAATCAGTGAACCTTAGGGAAAATGCGTGTTGCTTGCAATGCTCTGTCCTGAACAGTACTTTCAACATGTTTAAATGCAGGAGCACAATTAGAGGGTTTAAAAAAAAAGCTCCACCCTGCCCTAACCTCTCCCACTCCGGCTTCACTAGATGGCCTCTCCTTGGCAGCAGTTCCCTTGTCTTCTCTTAACTCCAGCTGCCTCTGAGGTCAGATCCAGATTCTTCTGAATCTAATGAAGAAAATTTGAAATAAGAGAGCAGTGTAAGAGTACAGTTTGCTAACTTACCAAGGAAAAACTGAAAAGGGAATAGCAAAGGCCATAAAAAACAATGAGGCATAAAAAATAGATTACTGGAGAAACAGCCCTTTTCCTGTTGCTGCTCTGAAGACACACACAGTCTTCAGAGTCTTCCACCGTCTGGTGTTGCACTAAAATGCCTTAAAACCTCTGACTTTTCCACCTTTCCAAGTTTGGATTTGTCATCAGGTGTTAGCAGATTACGTGGACCACAAGTCTCCTAAACAGCCTCTTTTGGTTTATACACATTAATTGATCCTGCTGTCAACCAGAGGGAGATGCATCACCAGTAGGATAATATATAAAGCTAAGTGCTGTCTTGCCAAGGAGTGTAGAATAATATTCTGATTTTTATAGCACCTTTTCCCTAAAGCCCTCGAGGCGCTTTACAAGGAAGATTGATTTAAGCTTGTCAGCACTCTGTATGGAGAGTAAATATTTCTTTTCTATGGTGGAGAAGGGAAACTGAGGCATTAATATTAAGTCCCCAGCAAAGGATTTGGCCGCCTGCTTTCCAGGCCTTTAAACTTCTCACATGATTTAATTAAGCACATACTCAAGTGTTTTGCTGGAATAGTGCCTAAGAAAAATGCTACAGCCACACTGCCAGTTCAGACTGCAGCTGGGAAAACACCCTGGGTTCCCCGTCACTCATCCTGCAACAAGAGGTTTTTTTAATCTGCTGCTTTTCCTGAAACTCAGATCACATCTTTCAAGTCCCTCCTGTATGGTGTGTTGTTGCCTGGGCCTGGAGGAGTCCTGGGACACGACATCCCACCAGACCACTGTGTCTCAAACCGGCTGTTGGTGTCTCCTCAGTCCTGCTTTTCCCAGTCTGCTTACCTCTGCTCAGACAGATGTGCCTTTCCATCTCCAGTTCGGCTGCTGAAGGGACAAACAAGACCTTGGCTTCTTCCTGGGGCTGGCACTCAGCCAGAGGGCCTGTGGCATCTCCCTGGGGAGCAACATACCCACTCTGTACCCCATCACACAGCCCTTCTGGGCCAAAATCCTCCAAAAACCAGCAGCAAACCTACATCCAAGTGCCATATATGCTCTGTCTGTTCTCACCTCCCTCGAAGGTCTAATGGCTAATTGCAGGAGCCTGGTGGGACTGTGGAGCTGCAGAGTTTGCAGCTGTGTGTTCATTTCAGGTGCTGTAACTCTCTCCTCATCATGCCAACCACCACACTACCAGCCAAGTAAAGTGAACTTGTTTCTGTCCCTTATTGCACGTGACTTCCTGCAATTTAGTGTTTGCCAAGTGAGGCACGATGTAAGAAAATTAGTGAAGCATAAGAAAGGAGCAGTCTAAAGCGCTTCTAAGGTCAAGTGCCTTGGAAAAGCAGGGCTGTACAACCCTTCAGGGATTTTAAATCTGGTTTTAATGCATATCCTCATACCGATGACCCCACATAAGCAAGCCTGACATCAAAACAACCCTTTAAAATTAATATCTAGATAATACATCATTACTAACATTATATACACTCTAATTAAAGAGATAAGGAACATATAATTTCTGTTAGAGGTGAATGAGCTAATTACCCTGGATAGGCCTCCTTCAGAAGTGAGTGACACTAAAAAAGCTGCCAACACCCAGTTGATGCAAAGCCCACTAAAATTAGCTGAAAGACTGATGGGTCACAGTCAGCCTTGCTCTGGCCACTAATTTCTTCCCCCCAGAGGATCATGGAAACCTCCATCAAGCTGAGAAAATTGTTATTAACACCAAATGTTAATATCATTCAATAAACTCTCAAATATCACTGCATTGATTTACAATCAAAAAGAATTGCAGCTGATAGAACTTGGCGTGTCTTATGTGCCCTCTGGTTCTGAAGGTTTTAAGGATTAACACCATGACATTTTTCCTGACTTTCACAGTTCAAAGCATCATCCCAAGTGAAAGTTGCAGTTCTCATTTGTCTCCCTCCAGCCAGTGAGGCTTTAGGGAAAGGGTCGTTTTTGTGAGACTTCTGATAAAACTGGAAGCAGGCAGTCACATAAATCTGAAGGCAAGTTGCTCCTTTGAGCATCTGAAAAGGACTTCAGTGGAGCAGGACAGGTTTGGGAACAGATCAGGGGCTGGGGTCAGCCCAGCACCTCACGGGATTGCTCTTCAGACAGGCTTGTACTTCACAGTCTTTAAACCCCCAATATACAGAGTGTTTGGTCACCTTTAGGGATGCAAACTCATTGCAAAAGGTTCCATATCTGAATCAGAGCAGCTGGGCTCATACCAGCCGTACTCTGCAAGAGCAGCCTGCTGAAATGTCTGACGTGCGTCCAGCCCCTTTTCCGAGCTCGCTGGGGCTGGGGTTACAGCCCGTCCCTCGCATCTCCCGCTTGGGAATCACCTCCCGTGCGAGCCCCGCCGAGGGATGCAGCCCCAGCTGCACTCCTGGCCCAGCAGAGCCTTCTCCTCCAAGCAGCCCTTTGCCTCCCTGGGCAGGGTGGGCACTGAGCTGGGAAGCGAGGGTCGGAAGCAGACTTGGGGCCGCCGTCCAAGCGGGGTCCTGTCTCCCAGCACCCCAGCACAGTCACTGCCTTCACTGAGCCGTGGCTCTGAACAGCCTGGCTGCAAGGGGCAGCCGGGAGCCCAGCACTTGGATATCCTTGCCCACATGCCCAGGGCCTGATCCACAGCCCAGAGGAGCCATGGAAGCTCCTCCTTGGGCACAGAGACCCAACTCCTTCTGCCTGACTCCATGAATCAGGCCCCAAAGTGTCTCATTTCTCATCAGTACTCTGGATATTTGTGCTTTCCCCTGCTGCCTTTGCTGCTTTTGCCTTCATCGGTACCTGCACCTCCTCATCTGCGCGTTTCTGTTCAAAAGGAACGTGCAGAATTTCCTTGCAGCTTTGTAAAGCACAGGGACAAGGGCTGCACAGAAAGGAAGGACAGTGGCTTCCCCTTCTCGTGTAAAGGAACACTTTCAGCCACATTTCTCCTCGGGGCTTTCATTCAGAGTATTTCCCGAGCAGATTTCTTGTTTTGTTTACTAACTTTGGGACTCCAGTGATCCAGACAAGCTGGGTAAGTGAAGAAGTGAATCCTGCTGGTAGCTCCACACTGCCTTTCCACGGCACGTAATCCTCCAAGGGCAAGGGGACAGATCACCAGAAACCACCATCAAGCAACCCAAACCTGGCTCTCAGCAGAGGTCCCGAGGAACCCCCTGCATTGTGATGACCACAAGATGAGCCAAGGGTTTGGGGTGCTGCTGTTTCATCAGGACCCTAACCCTCGTGCATCACCTCACGCTCTGTCATTTCTACAAAACTCTTTATGCTTTTACTTTCTGTATGCACCCCTCGCCAGGAGTGCCTGGGCCCCACAGCTCAGGTGTGTGCTGGGCAGTGCCCAGGGCTGCTCCCCGGCCCCTGAAGCCCGGCAGAGCAGCCCTCGGTGTCCGTGCTCTCCCAGCACAGCCAGGCTGCGCTGGGGGCTGGCCCTTCCCAGGCTGCTGAGCTCAGCAGTGGAGTGGCTGGGGTTTTCCAAAGCAAATCACAACGGCTCATTTGCTATTTTCAGTGACTGCTAAGAATATGACAAATTTTCTCTTATTCCTACAAATCCAGCAACCACATAGTCTTTCACTACCATAAAGAGTAAAAAAACGTCCAATTCGGGATTTAAATTAGATCCAGGAAACCTCTGCTGTCTTTTCCTGTATAAAAGATGTTTTTAAAATAAAAGACAGTTTGAATGTGGTTTTACAGTCCCAAACTGCAGCCCTAGATCTGTCATTAGAAGTGTCAAATTTCACGGAGGTTTGTTTAAAGGGGAATTACTGAAGTTACTTGTATTTTAGTCATCTGTCTAAACGGAGCCAGGATTTGTCCAGATGGGTGGAAGTGAAAGGGCTGCAGTGAGCAGGAGGGCTCCCTGTGGGCCGTGGGCAGAGCAGGGATAACCAGCCTCAGCAGCACAGCCCCGTGTGGTGTCCGGTCGTGTCCACCTGGCCAGGGACAGCCATGGACACTGAGTCAGTCCTGCAGCCTGGGTGCTGCTACATCACCTTCCTTCTCACATTTCATTTCTTTCTGTTGGCGGTGTGTGAACGTTTTTCTCAGCTGAAACTGGAAGGTGGTCAGCTTCAAGGCTTCACCCTCCCACTACACTGACAGAATTCTTCACAGTTCACTCGGCAAAAAATCTGCTTTGCCGAAATAGAAGATGCCCCACCCCTAATTCGAGCAACTGGCGACTTCTGCAGACCTACACTTGCTCAACCCGAGCTTGAAGAAACACTGCAGCCTGTTCTGCCTGCTTCTGTGTTCCTGCAAATGATTTAATATTTTGCCAATGCAGTAAATCAGAAAACCTTCCTACTGTGCGTGTTCATCCAAACTGGTGCTCACCTGACAGCAGCCCTTGTTCTCATTCTTAGCCCTTTGCAAACCAATGATTTGCTTGGAACATTTTTCCAATACTCTCTTAGATATTTTAATTACTTTATTTGATACTAAACCCGTTTTACAAGTGATCGGGAAAGAAGAATTAAGCAACAGTATCCAAAATCCATATTAAAATTGCAACCTCCCTTGTAGTATCTGAAGCACTTGGAGACAGCTGAAGGTTTTCAGAGCCTGCATAGCAGCATGTGCTTGCTCCTACACGGAATTTCCCTAATTCCTCAATCAATTACCTGGAAAAAGCGGCCATTTTAATCAAAACCCTAAGGGTAGATGAAATCATGAGAAAACACGAGCTTTATTGCAATGGATATTGACTGTAACTCATTAAGATGTTAAAGTATTGACATCCCGTTTGATGAGAAAAATGTCTGATAGCGAGTGTACATAACTGTGTTACAGAGAACGCCGGCATCAACACATCATAATGAGTAACTAATGATGTCTGTGGCCTAACGAGGTGATTAAAGCAGCATCCTTTGATCTATGTCACCGACTTGATTTAATGCCAGGCCGAGATTGAATCTCCGTGCACCACTGGGGAGATTCAAGTAATTTGAGTAATTCACTCTCCTTGTCCCTGCATCACCAGGGATATTTGTGATGAACACGGTGGCTTCTGTAGCTGAGTCACCCCGGGCAGCACGCTCTGCCGGGGAAGAGGCCGCTGCTCCCTGCTGCTGGCAGCCCCTTGCAGGAGCCTCACTGCTGCAGAGCAGGGGTCTCACAAGCCTCCTGCCATGGCCACGCATCTTCCCTTTGCCTCACGGCACCCTCACACCTCTGGCAGATTTTGGAAGCACGCTCCACCAAGAAGAGCTGGAGTAAGATGCTTCGCTACCTTTCACCCAAGCACAGCAGGCAGGGGTCACACTGTGCCGAACGCGGGGCTTTGTGCCAGGCACGTGCCAGGCATCCCGCTCGAACCACCGCGCTTGTCCAGCAGGACTAGAGCTCAAGCACCTCTTCCTTGGGACAGCAAACAGCATGCCAAAGGCCCGAGCTGCAGGTGACACCAGAGGCATAAAACCTTTGACCAGGTTCACAAAGTGGTGTAGCCTGGCCAGCAGCCAATAGCCTGTTTCTCACCGTGAAGAACCTTCTCACCCTTACCCGGGGAAGGGCTTGTAAACCTGTCATGTACACGACAGCAGCTCTTTCAAGCAGCCCCTCCCACCTGTGGAGACAGACCTTGGCTGAGCAGAGCTGCCCTGGGGAGACAGTTGTTAAATCTGGGGTTGTATTTTCTTCACGAGGCTACCAAAACAAAAGCATGGCCACCTTCAGTCAAGCAAGGATTAATTTCTGTGATACAGGGGACAACTGGGTGCCCGGGGCAGAGCACACAGACTGGGTGGGCACGTGGGGTTGGCACTCCTTTGTACTCTCTCCACTGCCAAACACTTTCAGCTGATATTCCGAGCAGCATGGGGTTTATGTATTAGCAGCCACTGTGGATTCACCTACACCAAGTGCTCGTGCTTTGCATGGCAGTACTTCTTCCTAACGAAGCCAATAACAGGGATTAAATTTCCCTCCCAAGCATCTTTAACATCAAGCGATAATTAGTACCAAAAGCATAACTGAGACTGAAATTCTGGGCACCTCCCTTGGGTAGGAAATTATTTTGCTTGTTGAATAGAGCATTTTTTACAAAGGGCTTTTTCCTGCACGTAAATAACTGTGCTGGCTCCCAGATGCACGGGCGTGATAATGCCAGCTCCGTCCAGACAGGGGCTGTCACTGGGGGGAACAGTGGCCCCCTGCCCTGGCACGGGGCTGGGCACTGCACAGCTCCTCTCCCCCAGCAGTGCCCTAAAAGGAAGAAAATTGCTCAGGACTTGTCCAGGTACTGCCCCAGCCTTCAGGCAGCCCCAGCACACCCCTCCATAGCTGCTGGGGCCCTCCCTGTCCCTGCCAGAGCCAGGCCCAGCTGCTGGCCCCAGCAGCAGCACATCCCTCCAGCTCTGTCCCTGCCTCATTACCCTCCTCCCCTCCACAGCCCTGCTGGAGGCTTTTAGCCCTTATTGGTAATTCATAACTCTGACAGCAGCCCTGCCCCATCCCACACAGGGCACCTGAGCCATGACCCACCTCCTCCCCCCCCACATAAACACAAAACCCCAAAGAGCTCAAATCTAGACACAAAGCAGCCCATATTTCCCCCCAAACATACCAGATCTGCCCCCCTCACCAGGCACAGCTCCTCTGGCTGGGAAGTAGGGTCCAGCTCAGGCAGCCTCTACTGCCCTGGGTTAGCCACATGCAAACAGGCTGCAGCTGCTGCATCACCTGTGCTGCCCCTGCTGCCACCAAGGGTGGGTCAAGGCAGCATCCAGCTGCTGCTGTCTTCGTCCCTGAAAGGGTCTAGGTGCAAGTGAGGCAAGAGCAACTCCTCTCCCTGTCCTGGGGAGATGGTGCGCACTGCTCTGCTCACCTTGCATTCTGCCAGTGCTCAGAAAATGAAGTTCGTGAAGCTCATTTTGGTGTTTGGGGTGTGGGTTTCTGTGATGAGCCCAGCTGGCTCCCCTCAGCTCACGTGAGAAGGAAATAAGGGGCGGGAGGTGTGGATAGAGGTCGCAGCAAGGGGACCTGCTGTGGCTGTGACAGGCTCTGCCCACGTGCTGCCCATTGTTGTCTCCTGGCCCATGGGATGAGAACGTGGGAAACATTCACCGCGTCTGCCTGATGTGCTTCAACCCTTGTGGCATCTCCAGATTATTTCTTTTAGAAAAAGCATTTTGCTGTGTGCCCTTCTCTGCCAGGTGAGGGTGAACACAGCTGGAGCCCTCACCTTGCACCGTGGCCCTGGCCAGCACCATCCTGTGGAGATACTGACCTGAGTTACCCCAGGCCTGGCGGGTGGGAGGCTGCAGATGAGCAAATCCCAGAGGCACTCCTTCTGGGGATGGAGGACATTTCCAGCTTCCTATCTCCCTTTGCCTTTGTGCTTGCCCTGGACAGGGGGTCCTGGTGATGCTTTGGTTTCTGACACGGTCTTGGGGTACCAAGCCCGGGGGGAGGCCTCCGAAGGGATGCGCTCGGTGCCTCTCGCAGCTTAGTGGTAGAAAGAAATTGCACATCAGGGCACAGGCTGCAGGCACTTCCAGAGATAAAATATTGTCAGCAGAGTCCAGACCATCCATCAGAATAAATGTAGCTGATGCCATGATTTATGGGACAACGATGAAGGTTTAATCCTCCTCTCAGCAGTGCAACCTGATTTGCCACAAAACCCTGTTAAATTTTGTGGCACACGCTTCATCACTTCATTAGGAGATAGAGAGAAAACGGTTCAATGCATTCCTGAATCTTTTATGGCTGGGACTCTCCTCCCACCACTCCCGAGTGATGGGTAATCTTTCTGATCAGATCCCCAGGAAAAGACCCCGTGGGATTACAGAGAGCGAAGGCATTAACAACAGTGACAGGAAAGGAATACAATATCCCTTTAAACAATTAAATATTGATCCTGCAGGCCTGGGGTGGACTCCATCACACAAAAGGAAACACCTCTGTGAATTAGTTTGGTGACATCCATACCCTTAGATGATATAAAGGGAACCAAGATTATTTGCTTCACTTATTTCCTTAATGTTTTTCCCCTCAATTAGAGAAATGCATCTGGTATGAACAGCACTCACCTCTCAGACACTTGGTGCTCGTCTTCCTGGAGCCCACCATGATGGGATGGGATGGGATGGGATGGGATGGGATGGGATGGGATGGGA
>VXAZ01002106.1:765805-783855 GCA_013399875.1 Gymnorhina tibicen | reverse complement strand
GCGGGGCGGGACGTGACTGGACGGGATGGGATGGGATGGGATGGGATGGGGAGCCTGGAGGGCTGCAGGAGGATGGGGAGTGCTTGCTGGGGGTGGGGGCTGCATGCCTGCATGGATGGAGGGAAGAAGACGCAGTGCTGGGAAGCCCGAGGTGCCCTTTCATGTGCTCCCCCGCTTTCCCCCCACCCCGTGGATGTCCCTCCCAGGACTCCACCGAAGCTGCCCCTCCCATGGGAGAGCTGGGGCTGCCCATGGGGCTCACAGCTCCCCTTGGCTCAGCCCAGTGCCTTGTGGCTGCACATGGAGAAACAAAAGAAGGCAAGAAATGTCTAAATTTAAAGTGCTGGAAAATCCAACCTTTTATTTACTACATTTTTGTGACTACATAAACGCTGAAACATTGTAACGCTGAAACATTGTAACACTGAAAAGCATGATGACATCATCACTTGCTTTTTTTTTTTTTTTTACTTTTTCTCTTTTTTTTCTTTTTTTTTTTTTTTTTTTTGCTTAGCAAACACAGCAGATGATATTGCACGGCATAAAGTGAGAACAGTAGCAAAGCTTAAAAAAAGTAACTTAAGGAAATCTTAACGCAGTACAGGAGATACTCATACCCAACCCAGGGCAATGCCTAGCGCACTGCACTTGTCATCGCTACACACAAAAATACAGAAGAAGCGCTTGACTAAGAGAGAGAGTGAGGAAATATCAGCAATCAACCGTAATTAGGTACAATAATCACTTAGTCTGAAATGCAGATGCAACGCATAAACTACTGCTGCTTCCTAATGGGCGAACTAAAGATGGCAGCAAAGGGCTTTAGCAAAATCTTCGCTTCGTTTTCGTTATTTTTCTTTTTTTTNAATTTTTTTTTTTTTTTTTTTTTTTTTTTTTTTTTTTTTTTTTTTTTTTTTTTTTTTTTTTTTTTTTTTTTTTTTTTTTTTTTTTTTTTTTTTTTTGGTTTTGTTCCGTTGCTCTGGAAGAACTCCCGCTTGCTCTGGGAAGATTTCCTACCCCTGCGGAGCTGGGACCCGTGATTGTCAGTGGCGCCCTGGCTGCGGCGGGGCCGGGGCGGGGCGGGTGCGCTCACAGCTGCCCGGGCGGCATCCCCCGGCGCTCGGGTCAGGCTGCAAAGCTAACGCGGCCCCACGGCCCTCGAGGATGCGGTAAGTGCAGTAAAACGCAGAACATTCCGTGAAAAATCAAACTACCGGAACGGGACGGGAAACCGCGGCTCCCTGAGCACGGTTTGTCCGGCGCTCGATGGCTCGTGCTGGTCCACAGGCTAACATTGCCTCCCCTCCCCGTGAAGCAGAACTCATTGCACAGCATTAGCTCCTGTATTAAAAGCAGACACTGAGCCAATGCCCGCCAATGGATCATTTAATGATCCTTCATTTCAGAGCGTCTTTATTGCCCCATTTCAATACTCGAAGTATAAAAATGTACCTAGAAAGTGTAACTTCCGACCAAAAGCTCCGACCCTGCCCTTGTCCTTCCCTCCCTCAACCCCTTCACTATCCCCTCGAAGGAAAACAAGGTACACCTGGGGCTCGGCTACTGCACGGGAAAGGAAATATTTACAGCCATCACAAACCGTGTCAGCACACAACATTTAGTTGAACCAGAATCTAGTCTTTATGCAAAATAAAACACAAGTGAGTGGCATCCTATTCTCTGTGCCATGATGCCATCATCAGCTTTGCAGAAGTATCATTGTCCTTACTCTTTCTTTTTTTTTTTCTTTTTTTTTTTTTTTTTTTTCACTCCGAACCCCCTTGTCCTCCCCGGACCNNNNTCCTTTCTTTTTCTTTTTTTTTTTCTTTTTTTTTTTTTTTGCTTTTCAACTCCGAACCGCCTCGTCCTCCCCGGAGCCGCAGGGGAGCCGGGGCAGGCTCCGTGCCCCTCGCAGGGACCCGGCGCAGGTCCCTCCGCACCCACCCGCGGCCGGGCACCGCGGCCCCCGAGCCCGGGAGAAGCCGCAGCTTCCCAGGGGCCCCAGGACCCGCGGAGCAGGGGAGCCGCCGTGAGCAGGAGCCTTTCCGTGAGCAAGGTTTCCAGATTCGAGTCCGCTTTTCTCCCGAGGCCCGCGCCTGCTACTCGCTTGCGCTACCCGTGCGAATGGCGAAGGAAAATAAAAACTCAGCAAAATCTCTCACAAATGCCAGTGCTTTTAAACATTAAACGACTTTTAAATTCTTTGGATGTGCGGGTCTCACCCACAAAGCAATCTTTCTAGAAAGAGACAAATAAATTAAAGAAAAAACACACTAATAATGCCTTTCTGCTTTCTAAGTGACAAAAGTACTACCTTGAAACACTCATTTTGGCATGTACAAGTTGGGGGGAAGGGAGGCCTGGGGGGTAACCTGGCAGTGTTTGTAACACGGGTGGAAGTGCATGCCAAGACAAGGCTGAAGATACACCCTGCAGTCAAGAGAAGCACTCTCCTTCAGTTCATCTCAGCATCAAGAATGAAAAGATTGTAACATAAAGCTTTGGCCATTTTTGAATCTACTATATACAATTCTTTTTTAAACTACATAGTCATAAATTAAAGCAGTGATTAAATAAGCGTATACAAAATGTAATTAAATTAAAAGTCACAGCACATTATAGAGAAAAAATAGGAACCATTTATCACAGCAGAGAATATTTTTTTTTACCCTGTGAAAAGAACATCGACTAGCAAACACAAAGCATCCTAGTTGAAACAAAAGTAATTGAAGCTATGTTTCCCTTTCTTGCATTCATTGCAAACAGCAATCTTTACCCACTTTGAAACATTCCCAGGAATAAGATCTTCCTTGAGTATAACAGAGACGTTCTGCCAAAAAAGAGGAAAAAAAGAAGAAACCCAAACCCAAACCAAACAATATAAAAGGAATATACAAACAAAACAACCCCTACAAAATAAATAAGAATTATAAAGCTTTTTTTAAGTAACCTTAACAATTATCAAACTAGTAAGTTCTGCCTTATCACATAGACTCTCTATACAACATAACCCTAAAGATTTATTACTATGAGGTATTTGGAGGAATTGGTAAAAGCGATGCACGGCCTGTCTGGGCTGAGGGACTCAAGCTGCTTTGGGGGAAAGAAGAGGGAACCTTTGGTTTGTCAGCAAGAAAGTGGAAAAAACCATTTTCCTTTGGTATCAAAGAAGGTTTCATTGCATGGTTGCACGGCAAAAAGCACCACGGTGAAGAATTATTCCTTTTTTTCATTAGTGGCCTTTCTAACAGGCTGAGGTATTCAAAGAGTATAAGGTGAGAGATAAAGAGGTCAACAGCGGTTTAACACTTTGGTTCAAGCAAGGCACTCGTCCTATGAGTTTACAAAGTTTGCAACATGTTTGCCTAGAGCTTTATTATTATTATTATTATTATTATTATTATCCTTATCATCGTCAGTAGTAGCAGTTGTAGCAAGAGAAGTATTCGTAAGGTTATTAGCATTACCACTAAGAATGAAGACAAGGTTACACACTGAGTGAAGGTGAGGAAGAGGGACGGGGGGATGGGAGTAAGAAGGAGGATGAGTTCCCTTTCCAGACCAAGGCCGTGCATGAAAAATCTTTGGTATTCTTTGGTATCATCAATGTGATTAAAATCACCAATGGAAATCGAGTGAGGTAGCGTCTTTGGTTCACACTATAAATAGTAGATCTTTACACACTTTTTTTTTCTTTTTTTTTTCTTTTTTTTTTTTAACACGTGGAAGTAGCTATTCCTTACCTTTTGCTTCTTTGTCTTTAGCAAATAGTTACCAAATGTATTGTAAAGCTAACCACACCACAATAATAAACCAGGAGGCTAAGCGAAGTCTCAAAATTAGCCCCTGGGCCTTTGAATGCACCCAAACGCAGTGAGATAGAAAAGGGTAAGTGCTTTCTCTTTGTTTGCTAAATGCATAGTTTTCATCCCTATGTACAAAGGAGGAGGAAGAGGAGGAGGATAGGAGGAAGAGTAGTAGAAAGAAGGAACGTTTTTTGGGGTAAAAATGTCTTGTTTACAACTCAGGTGAGGAGAGGTGTCCTAAGACTCTTTGGTATAAGCTCAGCAGTGTTTCTGAGCCCTGCGGGCAGCAGCAGCCCCCGGGGCAGCGCCCACCACCACCGCGGCCTTATCCTGGAAGCCCAGGAGAAGAGCGGTGCCCACGGGCAGCCCTGGGGCTGCGCTCATGCCAGGCCACCCCGGCCGCTTGGGAATTTGCTCCTGGCGTGGGGCGTGTGGGAGCAACTCCCCAAGCGAAAGCCCCGCTGCTGGCTGGCTCGCTCTGGTGGGGTTTGCTTTACCTGAGTAAGGAGAGGAGGCTGCGGCCCTGGGAAGCCACGCGGGGCTGACGGAGCGGTGTGGGGCGGTCTGAAGGGGGGTTTTTTTTTTGTTCGTTTTGTTCTTTTTTTCCTAGAAATCTAATGATGCCATTTACAATGGGGATGGATGCGGACAGTTCACCTCTTGGCCAGCCTCCCCCTGTGGGTCACTGCGGTCAGGTTTGGATGCAGCCTGTTAGCTGAATGCATGTTCCTAATGCCCTCTTGCCCATGGAGTCACTTTTGACTGAAGCCCCATCTCCTGATGCTCCCAAACTGTTTCAGGTTCTGCTCCCTCTCCTAATCCTTCCTGGCAGAGTTTTAGATCCTCTTGTCGAATTTGAAACTAATTTCCATTTTGTCAGGAATGAAACGAACTGAAAGACTAACACTAACAGACAGAGACAGGTTTCCTGGGTAACGTTAAATGCAGCATTAGAAAAAACTCCCCTTCAAGGATGCCCTGTTGAGTAATGGCACCAGTCAGAGCAAGGGAGCACCAGGTAACCTGTCCATGCTTCAGTCGGTGTGGCCGGGCGGTCTGCTCAGAGGTAACACAGCTTTCCAGGTAGACTGAGCAGTTCCAGAGTTATTTGCTTCGTGTTTTGTAAGAAATTAAAGAAAAGTGTGTTGTTTGCCTATTCAGAGCATGAGGCGCATATTGCTTATGGGAAGAGTGGTTTGTTCCTAATGGCTTAGAGAAAACCAAAAGGTTTATATATACTTAAACAGGCATGTAAAAAACCCAAAACACTTAAAATCTATAACTTGTGCATCAGTTTTAGTGTGTGTGGACATGTGTGTGCACGTGTATACATACATCCACCCCATAAAAACGTGTGTGCATGTACATATACACAGTCCTGCTTAGGGGCTTGCATGTGTGAGTATCAGAGATCCTGAAATTGCATATTGGGTGCAAATTTAATGCTGGTATGAAAGTTCTCTTTGGTTTCAGCAAGTAGTCTATAAAGACAATACAATGGAAATACTAAAAATGCGGCAATGTACTTTGAATTTCCCTGCATTTTTAAGTTCTCAAGTTTTAAATAAATAAGGCTTTATTCTCTAAACTATAGGTACGTTACAAAGCAGTGTTTTGCTGGAAAAAACTAAACCGTTAGTTATCACTGTCCTTTATTACCTTACACTAATGAGACTGCATTCATAAGGTACTTTATACGTGAGCTTATTAATGTTCCCATGTCAATTATGTCTCCGTGGGGATGGAACGCTTCAAAAGAAAGCTTGCTAAAATTTAAGGTAAGCTAGAGACTCAAAAAACTTCCAGATTAGATTCCATTTTCATAGACAATTGCTTTGTCAGCCTTAAAGTGGGTTTAACAAACTGAAATACGGAGAAATATTCAGTGCCAAAAATATTGGGTTTATTTCACTTTATTTTAATAAAGAGATATGTCATCTGTATTCTAAACACTGAGTGGAAATAAACTGTATACCCTGAACCTTGACTAGACCCTGTCCTCTTGGGAAATAACTGGTGCTACAAAAGTTGCTCTACTTTGGTGTCACTGGCATTTTGAGTGGGCTTCATCCCCCAAACCAGTATCTGCTACTGTTTATAGTGTTTGGATTCTAGTTTACCTTGAATTTTCCTTTTTCTCTTTTTTTCCTCTTAAAACCAAAAAGGTTATAAGTAAGATTCCCTATTTCTAGTCCTTGCATTGGGCCTATACCTGCATATTTGGTTATTTTGGATTTTAATATACCTAGCATAATTACTACAGTGATTTGAAATACCAGTTAGAAATCTAACAGGCACATGTATGGTTTTTAAAGTCTATTTTCCCCTTACACTAAAGTTTAATATGCAGACGTTGCAAGTTTTTCTCTTTAATTTTATCAGAGTAGGAACGGGATGATTTCTCTCCTAGGGGTCTGTTAGCAACAGAGCATTTAAAGCTTTTCAGCTACAAACTTTAAACTATTTCATGCATTATCCTGACTAATAGATGAGCAAGAAAGAATGCATGGGACAAAAGCTCAGCCTGCTACACATAGACACAAAGCCACAAAACATCAGGCTGTAACTCGGTGTCATGGGAATTTTGCTCTTGACTTGAGAGGGATCACAATTCCTCCTTCCAAAAGCCCTGCTGGAGCTCCTCTTGGAGCTCCTCCCACCAACATTAACTGATGTTGTACCACTGTGTTCAATAGGAAAAGACCACGAGCCTTCAAAGCTGTTACTATTCCTTTGCCTGGTAAAGTCGATAGGTAAAAAAAAGCTCACTAATGTCAATGAGTATTGATCAGACGCTGAGCCCTGTGGTTTTGCATCCCTCAATTCGTCTCGTTTTTGCATCCCGAGCGCCTCAGGTCTCCTGCTCGCAGGCTAGATGGCAGAGCTGAGCCACCCTGGAGCACAGCGCCCGGGCTGCTCCGGGCTCCAGCCCGGGACAGCGCCTGGGGACGGTGCCATGCACACGGTGACACACGGTGACACAGTGCCACAGGGTGCCACAGGGTGCCACAGGGTGCCACAGTGTCACAGGGTGTCACACGGTGCCACAGGGTGCCACAGGGTGCCACAGTGTCACAGGGTGTCACACGGTGCCACACGGTGCCACACGGTGCCACAGGGTCACACGGTGCCACAGGGTGTCACAGGGTGTCACACGGTGCCACAGGGTGTCACAGGGTGCCACAGTGTCACAGGGTGTCACACGGTGCCACAGGGTCACACGGTGCCACAGGGTGTCACAGGGTGCCACAGTGTCACACGGTGCCACACGGTGCCACAGGGTCACACGGTGCCACAGGGTGTCACACGGTGCCACAGGGTCACACGGTGCCACACGGTGCCACACGGTGCCACAGGGTGTCACACGGTGCCACAGGGTCACACGGTGCCACAGGGTGTCACAGGGTGCCACAGGGTGTCACAGGGTGTCACGCACAGCTCTACCACGTGGCCCCTTCTCGTGCTCCCGCTGAAGTCAGTGAGGAAAGGGCTCACTGAGTTCAATGGGAGCAGCATCCCATTCTCAGTTCCCGTGCTCTGCCAGGGGCTGTGATCTCCTCGGGTGACATTCTTTCTTGCCAATCACGGAAAGAAACGATAATGTGGTTTTACTAATTGCAAATAACAGTCTTGATTACAAGTTTTATGTGTTATACAGTTAGATTAGTTTATACCTATAACTCTACATAGTATTTGTGTAAAAATAGCTTTGGAATATTAAAATCATTGCAATAAAATACCTGCAATATAATTATTAAATGTGTTCTTTGGTAGCTAGTCGATTTTTTTATGGATGGAATAGTTTTCCTTTTTTAAATCTGAACATTCCTTAACAAACAAAGAGAATGCACTGGTTTAGGTACCATTCAAAATTTCTTTGCCTAGTTTGAACTTGTTTCCAGGCATTGCACCAGTTAAGTTCAAACTGTGAAACAGCAAAAATCACACTACCGTTCCAAGGAATTCAGACGACTCCACGCTTTGTCAGCTGTGCCACGGCACAGCCCTCTCTGGAGACCAGCCCTGACTGAGTCCCTACCCACTGGCGTGTACGGATACACTGAACACCTTCATGGCAATTGCTGTGGACATGAAGAGCTGTATCCAAAGAGATGTCTGTTCAACGACAGGAAATCACTATGCTCCAAACCACTAAACAGCCAAGTACGGTGAAGATGATGATGGGCAAAGGTGTAAGACCAGTGGTCTGTTCCTCTTCTCTTTGCTTTCCGTTTCATTCCCTCCATTTCGCTTTCTTCTTCCTCTCTGTTTTCTGCAAGTCGTCATCCTACTAAAGTGTGTGTCTTAGAACAAAGTCATAATGCAGGTGAAATAAGTCTTTGGTTTCTTTGGACTTATAAATATTTTTTTCAAATAGTTCTAAGTATAAACCTGCTATTTTGAGGTCCTGGTCTGTCTTTATTTATTTATTTATTTTTAAAGCTTTTCCACCGAGGTTTTAGTTCGTGGTTATTCCTTCATGCTTTGGTACAAGTGCTTGATGAAGAAGATGAGTTGCCTGAATTGGAGCTGCCCTCGTCTTGCCACTTATCCAGACTCCTCCTCCGTGCATTCATGAAAAAGTTGCTGACGGTGCTCAGCTCCAACCCGAGCTGCTGGGAAATGGTGATTTGTAATTCTTTGGACGGACGCTTATTTTCCTTGAATATTGCATGTAGAGTTCGACGCTGGACATCAGTGAAGACCAACCGAGGCTTTTTGGGTGTATTCCCTCTATCCTTCCCGTGTTCCTGTTCTTTCCTCTTGCACGCTGCAAGAAAGGGGAGGACAGTTAGAGAGGGCTGGCAGGGGAGCCTATGGGAACACAGCACAGGGCAAACCAGGGAAAAGGATTGTTCATGTCAGCTTCCTAATTTGGAGAGGATGTGGGACATTTAATTTTCTAACTCCTTATATAAACTATTACAAGTATAAGGAATAAAAGTTGGAAAATACCAGTGTTGTTGTCTGTTAAAACTCAGCAAATGCCATTACTGAGAGCTTACATTTTGATACCACCCATTAGTGCTGAGAATTTAACAATTTAATATCTCTAGGAGGTAGAGTGGAAATTCAGTGAACTCTAAACCTTGACCACATGTTTTACCATTATTAGTTGCTTTCAAACCATTTCTGTAGCTTTTTGTTGACTGAGAAAAAGGAACTGTGAGAAACCAGGGTGCTACTACAGTCTTACAGGCCAGATGTGTTCTGAACAAAATAAAACATGTTTTGTCATGAAAAACAGTGGTATAGTAAATCTTTATAGAATTGCACTTTATTTCATCCATCATCCCTTCCTTCCCTTTGAGAACGTTATTTTGCTCTGCATTATTAAAGGGTGCTTGCAATTTGAAATCTGCCTCCCAGATCACGTTCCAGGCAGGACCCGATGGGATGTGAGGGAGGCTCCCAGCTCCCCCTGTCAGCTTTTGGCTGCCAGCTGGCTCATCTTGTTAGCACTTTGCTAGGATGAAAGCTTCCTTGGGAGGACAGACTCCTCTGTCTCACTTTCCAAGGTATCTGAAGTTGCCTGCTTCCCCTTTTTTCTCTAACAATGTCCTTTAATTCTGATTGAGAGATGAATTTCTGAAGGTGATGTGAAGGTTCTTTCTCAGTGTCTGTCTCGTCCTGGCTTCTGTGGAGATCAGTACTGATTATATGAAGAATTTTGTGCAGTATCTCCACTTCTGCCATGGTTATTGGAATGAAAACAGCAAATTACTTTGCAAAGCTCCTTCCTACAATTTTTATAACTACCGAGAGCCAGCCCTGGCATGAGGATTTCATTGCTTGAAGGAGGTATTAAAAAAGTCATCTGCCTTTTGTACTTGAGAAATAGGAACTGCACAGATCAGGATCCAGGAGCTGTGAAGGCTCCTTCTGCTGGCCCAGGCAGGGACCAAGACAGTGTTGGCTCAGTCCCCTCTGAGGAGAGGCTTTTGAAAAGCTCCCTAACAATATATATTCCAGCCACATACTCTTCCATAAGAAATCACACATCAATCACATAGACTGGGATGCCAAACTCATGTCTCCTACAGGTATTTTTATCTGAAAACCTTTGAAGAATGCTTTGAAGTTACATCCTGACCTCTAAAACACCGTGGAGCTTCTGGGCTAAAAACCAGATTTCCTCATTCACGCCAGTCCCTCCTGAAGCCAAACTGCTGCGTTCACTGTGGGGATTGGTGCCTGCTGAAATAATCTGCATCCCCAGTGGAGGTCAACATTGGCAAACCAAGGGTTAAAAATGCTTTTGCAAGAACAGTCTGTTATTTACTGACAAATATCAAGAATGAGGACACCAACAGCATCTCAGTCTTTTATATATGTCCGACCATTTGATAATCAGAAATTCCTGGGAAAGCAGCTTCAGGAGCTCAGCTTTGTAACAGCCTCAGCCTCCAGCTCTGACTGCCCCTGCTGACAGGCTCAGGCAGAAAAGAAGACAAACCAGGTGCAGACAACATTTGCTGTGCCTAGTGCTTCGTTTCTGCTCGTGCTGCTTTACACCTTCCTTTTCCAAAGACTGCGCAAATTCCGTCCTCCGCCTAGATACTCCGTCCGGATCGTAATTTGGCACAAAACCCTCACGGCACAGATAGCGTGATCCAAGCCAGGGCTGTGCTGTGCTTCAGTGTGAATCATCCCATCACAAACGACAGTCACAGCAGTAGGTACAAAGCCAGCTCAATTAGCGACATGAGCCTCTGGGGCTTCGATCGCAAGCTACTACAGGAGTTCTCTGAAAGAGTAGGGACTAACAAAAAAGCAACCATCTACTGTGAAACTAGCCTGCATAACACATTGTCTTCCTGAACTTGTGCTCATTTCCTGAAATGTAGTATTCCTGAACAATTATTTCCATAGAAAATGTCCCAGGAGTTACAACATACCTTGTTCCTCAACTTCAGTTGTATCAAAGACCTCTTAATTAATGCTAGTGACATCACAGAGGTAAGAAAAAAGAGCTCATTACTAGGGAGAAAAAAAAAAACCTATCCAGTCTATGATACAAATAAGCCTATTTCACCGTTTTGCAAATATTTTCATCTCTACTTCCATTAGCATTTGCCAGAGGCAGATCGAGGGTGAAAACTTTCCAACATGCTCAGTTGTTCCAAGAGCCCTGCACTGCCAGGCCTCAGGTTGTGAGCTGCAGGGGTGGATACCACCTCTCATCTTCTGCCTTGTCCAGGCTCGGGAATATTAATTGCACTTAAAAATAAATAATGGGGATAATGAAAAACTGTAATAGGGCTTCCTTGTGATCGTTTTCCCCGCACTGGAGCCAATCAATTTTAATAATAAATTGTAGCTTCCAGCTCGCCAAATGTACACCATGGGATAAGATCTGCTCCAACACGAGAGCGGACCCGGAGCAGGCGCGGAGATCGGCCGGCTCCCGCGGCGAGGGCTGGCACAGCGGGGCTGCCGCGCCCTCCGACAGCAGCCGGGGCCGGGGCACGCCCGGGCACAGCGGCCGTGCCTGCCCGGGCCGGGTCCGCCCCTGATGTCCGCTGAGCTCGGGCCCCAGAGACGTCAGCTGAAATGCTTTTTTGGAAAAACACCAGAGCCTCTCTTCACAACAATTTATCACACGCTCCATCTCTCTTTTATCTTACATAGCAGAAGATAATAACAGTAATTTGCACGGACGTCCTTCTCGCGCCCCTGCCCTTGAGCACTGTGAGTGGGCCCTCTCCCACAGCACAGACACTGAATTTAGGTGCTTTGCAGGGTGCTGTTGCTCCCTGGAGACGTGCAGCTCTCCCAGGACACACCTGCTCGCACCCTGCCCTCGCTCCCTGCTGCAGGCAGCCCTGTTCTTTGTCTCCAGGCTGCTCTGGCTCAGCGATGCTTCTTGTGATGCCTTTTGAAAAAGCCTTTAAGAAAATCTTGTTAAGAAAAAAGAAAAGCAGAGGATAAAGAAGAGTCACCCTGACTCTGGCAACACACGTGCAGCTATGACAATGTAATATTATCAGTGCCAGAAGGAGCCTTATAAATCCTGTCCTGAACTCTGGCCTCTTCCAGTCACTTCCATCTTCCTTTGCCCTGAGCAACAGATATTTTTGACACTTGCAATTCTCCTGACACAGCCCATCAATCTGTTTTTGTCTCCCTTTTTTCCTTCTAAGTCGCCTGAGGGATTTGGTCAAGTAAACTTGCCAAACCTTGTAAGGTCTGTACATCCCATTGAGGCCCAGCTGCCTGGTACAGAAGTGGGGTCTCACCTCTGCAGCTCTGCCGTCTGTTGACACTCTCCTGCTGGGTGCAGCACAGCTGGATTAGTTCTGCTCTGCCAGGGGTGGGAAGAGGATCGTGTCCCCTACGAAAATGCGCTAATTGCATCTTTAGGTCGAGACAGTGAAGAGGATATTTGGCCTATTTGTGATATGAACTACGTTATTCAGTCAGTCTAAAAGTCAAGATTATAGTAAGCTCAGGTGTTAACCCTGATGCTTGATCTAGTGTTTCATCCCTAGAGGGTGGATTTCTTTCTAAAATCTAAGGAAAAAACTTGATTACCATACATCAGTTTTCAGGAGCATTTGGGGTGTACACATGTGCCTAGCTGTTTCTGCCAGTCTTCCTTTCTAAAGAACAGAAGCAAAGAATGAAACTGGTCATGCTCTCAATAAACCTAATTTCTGGTGGTTTCTGGTTTGCCTTGTGTACATAATAAAATATCACCACAAGTTCTGCTGGCTGCTTTTCTGGAAAACTCACTGAAGCAGGGGGAACAATGGAAAATTCTGCTTGGGCAAACCCTGCCCCAAGCCCTGTGGCTACTTTTGATGGCAGAGGGCAACTCTCCTTGAGAGAGGCATTGCTCAGCTGGTGCCATCACAGAACAAGCTCTCTGACAGGGCATGGAAAAGTGCAGACAGCGGGGAAGAAGGGGGATTTGGGAGGTCTCAGGCCTGGCGCTGGGAGAGCTGTGCCCTTACAAGCACAGACAGGCTGAGGCAGCAGCCGTGCTCTCTGAGCTGAGGGTCACACTGCTCACCAGCTGCCTGCTGCAGCTCCCGTAGCTCCAGGACAGCTGCAGATGGACAAAGTGGCTGGAAGGGGAGCAGGGACACAGGGCACGGCAACACAGCTGCTCTTGGAAAGGAAGGGTACGGCCACCAGTGCCCGGGCATGAGGCTCCTCACCCTGTGGAGGAGAAAGCCAATGCACACAGTGGATCTCTGCTTACAGGGGGCCCTTTTCTCCTCTGTTTGCACCCAGAGTGGGTCCAGACCAGCAACAGAGGGACACATACAGTGTCTCCCCAGCCATGCTGAGTTCAGAGCCTGTGGACACGGCGAGGAGACTGTGTGTGGGTCACCAATGACAGGATACGAGACCTTTCACCCTGAGGTGACGGGTCACGTTTCCAGCTCTGGCCTGGGTCACTGCTGACCACAAGCCATTATTACTTGATGGTCACCAAGTGCCTTGTATGAGAGGAGGTGGTGGTCTTTTACCCCTCCTCTTGCGAAAGCCTGGTCTTTTAGTTATCCCAACCTCACACGTACAAGACTGTCTTAAAGACATAAAAAGCTGTTTTAGAAGTCTCTCTAATTTATGTGTATTTTCTAATCTCTGTTGTGTCAGGTCTATAAGGCCTGGGACCTGCCTCAGCTACAGTCTGAACTGTGTCCACCTAGGAATCCCTTTCCAAATCATCTGCTTCTACTTTTGAAACATCACACAATATCCAATAACATGTTTGGAGAGTGGAAACTCTTCACTGATATAAACTGGAGAATATCCTGGAGGATATTCTTCTGTAGGAGGCTCTACCTTCTGGCAAAGAAAGCAGCAGGATTTCTGCAGGAGGCTGAAACTGCTTAAGGACTTTGGCCATTGGAGATAGTGCTAATCACACTGCCTGCAACAGCTCCGTGGGAACAGGTAGCTCATGATAAATTCATGGCGGCAATAACACATAAAGTGTGACAAGTTCCATCCTTATCATGTGAATAACACCTCTGGGGCACGCAGAGAGACACACGAACAACAGATCTTTCCCAATTATCAAAAACTTCATATTTGGGGGAATATGAAAACAAAATAAAAGGGCATATAAGACACAGACCACCTGAGGGTAGATGTTGCCACGTGAACTAAACCCAAGCAAATCTGTTTGACCTGAATAATAGCCACAACTGCTGGGTGACATCACCATTTATGGTCCCCTGCCCCATCCTTCTTGTCACTGCCCCGGGGTTTTCAAAGATGCTTGGGAAATGGAATCCCTCTGAAAGGTGCTGTGTGAGACAGCCTCCACACATGGAGGCAGCTCGTGGCCATGAGCTCCCACTGTAGCAGGTAGCAGACAGCACTGAGGCTTGAAAGAGCATTCCCTGAAGCTTCAGCCCACTGTGGGATACGGCCCTTTCAGCTTTCTAGTGATGAAAGCCTACATGGGTAACACAGGTCACCGGTTGCTCCCCAAAGCTTTCTCCTTTCAACTGAAAAGGGTATTGTCTATTCTGAAATGTCTGAGCCCACACTAAATTATTTCTTTTTAATCCCGGCATTATTCAGCATTTGGCACTTGTTTCTCTAGTGATTTTGTATTTACACTTATTTGGGGTGTAGGTGTTTCCATATACCCAGAGATCTTTTGATCTAGTGTCTCATTTCTCTGCCATCAAATCCAGGGAACACTCTTTTGTTGTTTCATAACATCAAAAGAGACGAAAATACGTTTGTATATGGGAAGCTCACAGGATGACATCAGCCTGCCAGCATACAGATCCCAGCTGAGCCAGAACGGTAAACATCTCACTCCTGTGCACTGTATTAAAATGAGTGACCTTAATTTGCTGCCCCTGGAATAATGAAGTGAATCTGACTGAGGAGTGCTGACTCAGCAGTTCGGGATTCAGGGGTTTACACAAACTTGGTGTTGATGGATCTGTAACCACTTCGGCGAACTGACATCGCCGTCACTGAATAAGGTGCTAAGTGGATCAATCAGGGGAAAGCACCTGATTTCCCTGCGATATCATTTAAAGTAAATGTTAAAATTCTTTAGCTAGGTCTTTAGTTAACCATATTTCTGTGACAAATATTTCTTTGCCTAGCATAAGTAATTAGAATTTAATCACTTAAACTGCATCTTAATTACCCCAAATGAATTGAAAGGACATTTAATAGCAAAGATTAAATTGCCTTAATGAACGATTTTTGCGACTACATCAATATTTTAACCGCGTCAGCCAGGTCCGGCCCCCCCTCCCNCCGCACCGTACCGCGGGATCCGCACCGCACCGCGGGATCCGCACCGCTCCGCTCCGCTCCGCACCGACCACGGGATCCGCACCGCACCGCGGGATCCGCACCGCTCCGCTCCGCACCGACCACGGGATCCGCACCGCACCGCTCTGCTCCGCGGGATCCGCATCGCGGGGTCCGCCCCGCCCCGCCCCGCCCCGCGGGGTCCGCACCACATCGCACCGCACCGCCCCGCATCGCACCGCGGGGTCCGCACCGCACCTCCCCACACCTCACCGCCCCGCGGGGTCCGTACCTCATCGCACCGCATCACACCTCACTGCATCGCGGGGTCTGCACAGCATCGCATCGCGCGGCACCGCACCGCGCCGCACCCCACCTTGGGTTCCCCAAGGCATCGCACCGCGCCATGCGCTCCGCACCGCGCCGCGCCGCGCCGGGCCATGGGCTCCTCACCCGCGCTGCCGCTCCGTACCGCACCAAGCCACGGCACCNCCCGCCCCGTACCGCCCCAAGCCACGGCCCCCCGCCGGGGAGTGCCAGCCGCTCCATACCGCTACAGTCCGCATAGCGCAAGCTGGGAAACACCACCCGCTCTTGCTGTGCTCTGCTCCGCTTATGCGCCGCGCCCCGCCTCCGCGGCCCGGCCCACCCGGCCCGGGCAGCACCGCCCGCTCCGCACCTGGCCACGCCGCTTCTCAGCCCGCTCCGTGCCGCTTCACACCCCTCCGCGCCTCCCGCCCCGGCCCGCCCCCGGCCCGCCCCGGCAGCCCCGCCTCGCCCCTGTTCCGCCCGCGCGGGCCCGCGGGACAGACCCGGGTGCGGAGACACACTGGGCCCCCGGCCCGCTGACGTGGGAGCGAATCTGCCCGCGGGCCTCCGAGGCGTTCGGGCGCGGATTCGGCGTCAGGCTGGGTCATTCTGCCCCCTCCCGCATATCCCCAGCCCGGGACTCTGCTACCGCAGCCGAAAATTGAGTTTCTGAGCGGTGGAAGAGACGCAATCCGTTGCAAAACATTCACTGCAACATTGAGGGTCGCCAGATTCACTGAAAAACCCGGGTAGCTTCTCTGGTTCCACTCCTAAGGACCTGCCTGCCGGCTCCCACTTCCCCGGCTCCAATTTTTAAGTTCTCCGTCAATTCCAATAAATTCAAAATAACGAGATATGTTTCAAATGAAGGAGAAATTAGTCAGTGATGACATAAAGAAGTTCCTCCGGTTGGGGGGACATTAAGGAAGCCGTATGGCAGCCTGCCTGTGCGGGGGGAAGGGGGGAAAAGGGGCTGCGAGAATCTCTCCCGCCTGTGGCTCACTTCTTATCGACGGGTTTGTAATGCATGTGACATCGAGTGCAGAATTCTGCACCCCAAAAATATCCAAAAATTGAGCCCGGGCTCACTTCAGTGGCTTCCGCACCCAAGCATTAAGGAAGAGCCTCCCGTGCCCTCCGATTCAATACTTTCCTCTACCTGAAGCAGCAGCATTCCTAGCTCCACCAGCCAGTGCCCGCACACGCCGGCGCCGCGCTCCCCAGCCCGCGGTGCTGCCCGCACACCTGCGGAACAGCAGCCATCCATCGCGCCTTCACTGCCGTTTGGGCTGTACGGAAAATGACGCCACTGAGGCTTCCTATCGCCCTAAAATGGGAAAAAAATGAAAACTACCATTGAGCTAATAAGCTGTTCGTATTAATTAAGCTTTCAGCATTATAAAACTGACTTCTTCTTAGGCAAAACGGCTCAAGCCAGCTGCGTTTCCAAAGAGAGTCTGTCAGCATCGGTCACTTCTCTGTCCGTGTATGATTAATCCAGGTACATTTATGTCTGAAAGGCGAATCGACATTTATTGATTTGATCACGGAAGCACCCGACACGCGGCCATGCTGGGTCCCGGTCGGTCCTCAGGAAAAACTCCCCTCGATGCCCGTAGTCTTCAGCTGAAATTCACCAGTACTTCAGCAACAGCTCCTGCGCTTCAGCCACCTTAGAACTCCCTGGAAACTAACTTGTCCCTTGTGTGGGGCTTATGCGGACTCTTCGGCTACACAGACAGGTGAACGCTGCCCGAGGCAAAGCAGGAGCAGTGGTTTAATGCTCGTACAGGCAAAGACAGGCACCGAAGCACACCTGGCCTGTGGATTTCGAATGATGATTTTGTCTCAATCTGACCATTACGTTCCTTCATGGCTGTGTAAAAGGCAGATCGCACACGCCAGACCCCAGCTGTAGCACCGGCAGGAGCCCGGGCTCTCTGCCGGTGGCACCTGCAGCGGGCACAGTCCTGGCGCCACGCACCTCTCCTCTCCTCCTGGGGTATCCCGACCCCTCTGGCTGGCTGAGTTACTGTGCTGGGGGAAGCCCACTTCTCCTCTGGCCACGCACCCGTTCGAAGGCACTCATCCCCAAAACAGGTGCCCTCAGGGCTCTGCCTTGCCAGGAGCCGAGCCGCTCCCGCCGCGGCCAGCCCGTACCCGCAGCCCGTACGCTCAGCCCGGCGCTCGCCGCAGCCCCGCGGCACTAATTGCCGGCTGCCGCTACGTATAATCGATGCGATGCTGCTCCCCATCGGGGCCGGCAGCCGTGGGGCGGCTCAGCAAGTACCTGCGCCCGGGCTACGGGCGGCCTCGTCCACGAACCGAGAGTGGGGCTGGCCTGGCCCCGGCCAGCGGGGTTCGCCCGGGAGCGGGGTCGCCGGGGCGGAGGCGGAGCTGGGCCGGGAGCGGGGCCGGGCCCTGCCGGCGGCCGCTGTCCGCGGTGCTGAAGTCGGGCAGGGCCGCACTCGTTCCGCGCTCGCGGGGATCGAGCGGACGGAGCCAGCGCGGGTGGCGGCGCGGAGCCTTCCGCTCACAGCGCTCCCGGAGCCGCCGCCTCCCGGCCCGGTTTGAAGCTGTTCGATTCAAACAGCAGCGAGGGTGGGAACGGGGCACGGCCCCCGAGTGCCGCCCCGCCACGCGGCGGGTAATTAAAACAAACAAACAACCGAGCGAACGCACGCACGAACAAAC